>OU026072.1:25430000-25437500 GCA_907269065.1 Crocallis elinguaria | reverse complement strand
ACCTAACCTAACCTAACCTAACCTAACCTAACCTAACCTAACCTAACCTAACCTAACCTAACCTAACCTAACCTAACCTAACCTAACCTAACCTAACCTAACCTAACCTAACCTAACCTAACCTAACCTAACCTAACCTAACCTAACCTAACCTAACCTAACCTAACCTAACCTAACCTAACCTAACCTAACCTAACCTAACCTAACCTAACCTAACCTAACCTAACCTAACCTAACCTAACCTAACCTAACCTAACCTAACCTAACCTAACCTAACCTAACCTAACCTAACCTAACCTAACCTAACCTAACCTAACCTAACCTAACCTAACCTAACCTAACCTAACCTAACCTAACCTAACCTAACCTAACCTAACCTAACCTAACCTAACCTAACCTAACCTAACCTAACCTAACCTAACCTAACCTAACCTAACCTAACCTAACCTAACCTAACCTAACCTAACCTAACCTAACCTAACCTAACCTAACCTAACCTAACCTAACCTAACCTAACCTAACCTAACCTAACCTAACCTAACCTAACCTAACCTAACCTAACCTAACCTAACCTAACCTAACCTAACCTAACCTAACCTAACCTAACCTAACCTAACCTAACCTAACCTAACCTAACCTAACCTAACCTAACCTAACCTAACCTAACCTAACCTAACCTAACCTAACCTAACCTAACCTAACCTAACCTAACCTAACCTAACCTAACCTAACCTAACCTAACCTAACCTAACCTAACCTAACCTAACCTAACCTAACCTAACCTAACCTAACCTAACCTAACCTAACCTAACCTAACCTAACCTAACCTAACCTAACCTAACCTAACCTAACCTAACCTAACCTAACCTAACCTAACCTAACCTAACCTAACCTAACCTAACCTAACCTAACCTAACCTAACCTAACCTAACCTAACCTAACCTAACCTAACCTAACCTAACCTAACCTAACCTAACCTAACCTAACCTAACCTAACCTAACCTAACCTAACCTAACCTAACCTAACCTAACCTAACCTAACCTAACCTAACCTAACCTAACCTAACCTAACCTAACCTAACCTAACCTAACCTAACCTAACCTAACCTAACCTAACCTAACCTAACCTAACCTAACCTAACCTAACCTAACCTAACCTAACCTAACCTAACCTAACCTAACCTAACCTAACCTAACCTAACCTAACCTAACCTAACCTAACCTAACCTAACCTAACCTAACCTAACCTAACCTAACCTAACCTAACCTAACCTAACCTAACCTAACCTAACCTAACCTAACCTAACCTAACCTAACCTAACCTAACCTAACCTAACCTAACCTAACCTAACCTAACCTAACCTAACCTAACCTAACCTAACCTAACCTAACCTAACCTAACCTAACCTAACCTAACCTAACCTAACCTAACCTAACCTAACCTAACCTAACCTAACCTAACCTAACCTAACCTAACCTAACCTAACCTAACCTAACCTAACCTAACCTAACCTAACCTAACCTAACCTAACCTAACCTAACCTAACCTAACCTAACCTAACCTAACCTAACCTAACCTAACCTAACCTAACCTAACCTAACCTAACCTAACCTAACCTAACCTAACCTAACCTAACCTAACCTAACCTAACCTAACCTAACCTAACCTAACCTAACCTAACCTAACCTAACCTAACCTAACCTAACCTAACCTAACCTAACCTAACCTAACCTAACCTAACCTAACCTAACCTAACCTAACCTAACCTAACCTAACCTAACCTAACCTAACCTAACCTAACCTAACCTAACCTAACCTAACCTAACCTAACCTAACCTAACCTAACCTAACCTAACCTAACCTAACCTAACCTAACCTAACCTAACCTAACCTAACCTAACCTAACCTAACCTAACCTAACCTAACCTAACCTAACCTAACCTAACCTAACCTAACCTAACCTAACCTAACCTAACCTAACCTAACCTAACCTAACCTAACCTAACCTAACCTAACCTAACCTAACCTAACCTAACCTAACCTAACCTAACCTAACCTAACCTAACCTAACCTAACCTAACCTAACCTAACCTAACCTAACCTAACCTAACCTAACCTAACCTAACCTAACCTAACCTAACCTAACCTAACCTAACCTAACCTAACCTAACCTAACCTAACCTAACCTAACCTAACCTAACCTAACCTAACCTAACCTAACCTAACCTAACCTAACCTAACCTAACCTAACCTAACCTAACCTAACCTAACCTAACCTAACCTAACCTAACCTAACCTAACCTAACCTAACCTAACCTAACCTAACCTAACCTAACCTAACCTAACCTAACCTAACCTAACCTAACCTAACCTAACCTAACCTAACCTAACCTAACCTAACCTAACCTAACCTAACCTAACCTAACCTAACCTAACCTAACCTAACCTAACCTAACCTAACCTAACCTAACCTAACCTAACCTAACCTAACCTAACCTAACCTAACCTAACCTAACCTAACCTAACCTAACCTAACCTAACCTAACCTAACCTAACCTAACCTAACCTAACCTAACCTAACCTAACCTAACCTAACCTAACCTAACCTAACCTAACCTAACCTAACCTAACCTAACCTAACCTAACCTAACCTAACCTAACCTAACCTAACCTAACCTAACCTAACCTAACCTAACCTAACCTAACCTAACCTAACCTAACCTAACCTAACCTAACCTAACCTAACCTAACCTAACCTAACCTAACCTAACCTAACCTAACCTAACCTAACCTAACCTAACCTAACCTAACCTAACCTAACCTAACCTAACCTAACCTAACCTAACCTAACCTAACCTAACCTAACCTAACCTAACCTAACCTAACCTAACCTAACCTAACCTAACCTAACCTAACCTAACCTAACCTAACCTAACCTAACCTAACCTAACCTAACCTAACCTAACCTAACCTAACCTAACCTAACCTAACCTAACCTAACCTAACCTAACCTAACCTAACCTAACCTAACCTAACCTAACCTAACCTAACCTAACCTAACCTAACCTAACCTAACCTAACCTAACCTAACCTAACCTAACCTAACCTAACCTAACCTAACCTAACCTAACCTAACCTAACCTAACCTAACCTAACCTAACCTAACCTAACCTAACCTAACCTAACCTAACCTAACCTAACCTAACCTAACCTAACCTAACCTAACCTAACCTAACCTAACCTAACCTAACCTAACCTAACCTAACCTAACCTAACCTAACCTAACCTAACCTAACCTAACCTAACCTAACCTAACCTAACCTAACCTAACCTAACCTAACCTAACCTAACCTAACCTAACCTAACCTAACCTAACCTAACCTAACCTAACCTAACCTAACCTAACCTAACCTAACCTAACCTAACCTAACCTAACCTAACCTAACCTAACCTAACCTAACCTAACCTAACCTAACCTAACCTAACCTAACCTAACCTAACCTAACCTAACCTAACCTAACCTAACCTAACCTAACCTAACCTAACCTAACCTAACCTAACCTAACCTAACCTAACCTAACCTAACCTAACCTAACCTAACCTAACCTAACCTAACCTAACCTAACCTAACCTAACCTAACCTAACCTAACCTAACCTAACCTAACCTAACCTAACCTAACCTAACCTAACCTAACCTAACCTAACCTAACCTAACCTAACCTAACCTAACCTAACCTAACCTAACCTAACCTAACCTAACCTAACCTAACGGAAAAACCCACAGGAGGAGCTACTTTTGGAGGCCACGTGCAACCCCTTCCAGGGCTGTTCAGGGAGGGTGCGCGGGTGTCCTCGAAGGACCTTGGGACAAGGACCCAGGAACATTTTTTCGATTGAAAATCCGACGTCAGAAACCCTAGAAATAGGGAATACAAAGTTAACACCTGTCTTTTTTGCGGTTGGTGAAATCAGAAGAAGACCCGAAAATCAAGATTTTCAGCGACGACCGGACCTGAAAAATTTAGACAAACTGTAAGCAGGCCTAGTCTATCTTTTGGTGAAAACCGTAAATTTTTATCTTGTGTAGTTTTTGAGCTACGGCCTTATCAGTGCGGGACACAAACCGCAAAACAAAATTGTACTGATTACCGTAAAAACGGTCAAGGGTGAAGCGGTTTTAACAATATTTTTATTCATTTTTTTTTATAGATAATTTCAAAATTCCCCTTTTTCAACTGACTCTAACTTCTAAACGGGAAGAGCTATCGGGACGCGGTTTTCGGTATAGTATTGAGAAAAATTAGGACAAACCAGACTCGACAAACTCACCCCTTCAAACCCACCCCAACCCACCCCTATAAAATTTTGATATTTAAATTTTTTATTTTTATTTTTTGTTTTTATTTGATAAATCGATATAGCTGCTTATTTAGAGTCACCCCTCCCCATTTCACCCCTTTTCAACCCTTAAAAAATTTTTCCTCAAAAAATTTTTTATTCTTCTTTTAGTTATTTTAGTTGTTCAAACACATAAGCAGTTGAGTTAAAATCACCCCCGCCCCATTTCACCCCCTTTTTATCCCTTTTTAATTTTACGGTAAGTTTCAAATTTTGTGTTTTTATACAATCTTTGAGACTTATTATTTTAGTTAGTCTATTCCACCCAGTATTATAAATCCCCACATTGGACAATTTTCATCGCCTTCCCTTTTGTATTTATAATTGTCCAATATTGTAGTTTAGTTTTAATCACCTGTCCAAGACCGCGGACCGGTGTTCTTAGAAGTTGTAAATTCTTAGTTACTGGTATTGTTTGTTTATTTGTTGTCTATTCATCCCGTTGAATAGACCCACCCCTTCACCCCCGCCCCCAACCCCCTATCATAGTAATTATTTTTATATTATTTGTTTCATTGTTATTAATTTGTATTTGGATTTAAATTGTTAATTTATAAATTGTAAATTGAAATAGTTGGGCACATTACATTACATAAGGTTGCCCCCGCCCCTCACCGATACCCCCCGCAAATACCGTGCGCCGTATCTCGTGAACCGACGGTCGGATTCGAGCGCGGTTTTCGGGAACGGACAGGGTTCGAGCGGGACTATCTGGTGGACCGTCACCCGCGACTCTACGTAGAGTCGAAGGTAGAGCGCGGGAAAAGTTGTGCAATTTTAAAATTTATTTTATTTGTTTTGTTTGTAAATATAGTGATTGTTACTTACCTGACGCGAAGACACTGCAACTGGAGTAGGGAACCGCACCGCCGGACCTGAAACAGAAAAATAGATTAGTAAATTTAGATTAATATTGACATTGGAAATTTATTATTATTACTATTGAATTTGACATTGAGATTATATTTTTATTATTATTATTGAATTTGAATTTATTTGTTATTTTAATTTGTGCTTAGTGTTTGTGTGTCTTTCGTGTTAGTTAGTAATATAGTGTTTAACACTGACAGTACTTATTAAATAAGTACTTACCTTTTGAATTTATTGTTGACCACTGCGACTGTAGTAGGGAACCGCTCCGCCGGGACCTGAAAGAAAGAAATAAATTAGTAAATTGACAAGTAGACAATACTTACCTTGGTATACTTTTCGCTGGACGAATCGGTAGCAATACCTGAAATAAAACAGTCTATATCAGTACAAATTGTGTGTGTAGACTAATTAGTATTGTTTGTTTTCGTGTTAAGGTATATACTTTTGTGTATACCTTATAGTTGTAAGTTTTAAGACATATTTATTTTATTTTACTATTATTGTTTCAGTTGTAATTAATTCAATTTTTATTCGTTTTTTGCTTTTATTGTTTTATTGTTGATTGTAATTGAGTTAATTATTATTGAATCTAATTTATTGACGTTTTCCTGATCCGGGTATTAATTAAATTAATACAAAATGTTTGGCGTCGGCATTCGCACTCCCGCTAAGAAGACAGTCGCTAACAGCGCCGCTCCCCCGGACTCCCCGACACAAACAGAGGCCGGCCCCTCTGGTGGCGAGTCCTCAAGGGTGAGGAGGAGTGTAGGGGAGTGGGAATCGGGTATTAAAAAATCCCCAGAAAAATTGGTATTAAAATTCTCACCAAAAAAAGCAAAGACCGTAGCGGCAGACCTCGCGAGACGGAAACGAGTATCTCAGGAGATGGATGTTGTCTTGACGCCCTCGGTGTGCCCGGCCACTGGCAAGGTTTACACATCGAGGGCGTTGGAGGCGAAATCATGTCTTGTTGCGGCGAAAATGCAGATTAAATATTCTAGAAACCTAAAAACGGAGATAAGGGACAGCGTTACTCGCGCTCTCGACCGGATGTATTTACTCATCAAGGAAGAGGCGGAAGAATCGCGCATCAGATCCGAGGAGGGCTGTCCCTTATGCCCGACGTGGGAGACGGGGTCGGAGATGCAGGCGACGCCCGCGACGCCCGCGCCGACTCGGCCGATGCGGGAGGCCTCGGCACAGACGTCGGAGGTGGCGGCGCCGCCCGCGCCGGTTAAATCGGTGCGGGTGGCCTCGACGCAAACGACGAAGGTGCCGACGCCGCCCGCGCCGGCGCGGTCGGTGAGGGTAGCGTCGACGCAGACGTCGGAGGTGCCGGCGCGGCCCGCTCCGGTTAAGCCGGCGCGGGTGGTGGCGACGCAAACGACGTCGGCCGACGCTCCCCTCGCGGGAAGTAATGAAAGGGACGATCACGCCCTCGCTGAACTCCGCACCATGCTGGCCGAGCACGGTCGGCTGGTGAGGGAGAACAGCGAGAGAGTGATCGAATTGAAAGAGGTGATGGAAGGAAGGGATTTTGTACCGGCGAGCGTGACGTACGCGGGTGCAGTGGCAGGGCAGCGCAGGGAACAGCCCCCTATGCAGGCCGCTCTACACTCCGTTGTAGTGTCATCGAAACAGGACTTAGACACGGGTGATCAGGTCCTTAGTAAAATCAGGGAAGTCATAGATGCGAAACAAGGGTGGGTAAAGGTGGAGAGGGTCAGAAAGGCTAAAAATAGGAAAGTAATTATAGGATGTAAGACGGAAGAGGATAGGGACAAGGTCAAGGCTAGGCTGAGGACCGCAGAGGACCACCTCACTGTCGAGGACGTCAGGAATAAGAACCCTCTTCTGGTTCTCAGGGACGTCCTGGCGACACACTCGAATGAGGATGTCGTCGGGGCCCTCTGGAACCAGAATGGTGATATTCTCGGCGGCCTCGACAGAGAGGGGACCTTAGAGGTCAAATATAGGAAGAAGACGCGTAACCCCCACCTGAACCACATCGTGCTTCAAGCATCGCCGGGCATATGGAGGAGGTTGACAGCGGCGGGGATGGTCGGCATTGACCTCCAAAAGGTCAGGGTCGCCGACCAGTCCCCGCTCGTACAGTGCTCCATGTGCTTAGCTTATGGGCACGGCAGACGGTTCTGCACGGAGAAGATAGAGAAGTGTAGCCACTGTGGTGGAGCTCATTTAAAATCTGCATGTGCAGAATGGCTAG